>CM050165.1:67646253-67651253 GCA_027410445.1 Discoglossus pictus | reverse complement strand
AGGAAAGTGATTCAGGTAGAATCTCTAGTCATTTATATTTAAAGACTCTGACTGTAATTAGTCACCATAGAATACAGCTAAAAAGAAAAGCAAGACCCAATAGGATAATTCTCCCCCTCAAGCTACAGGCAGACTAGCAATTCTCCATAACACCAGCAGTCCTTCACAGGCATGTTAAGATTTTCCCAAACTAATATGGTCCCTTAAAAGGATTCATGACTCTGCAGAGAATAAAATACTTTCTAGTTCTTTTGCTTTTTTCCCCACATAAAAGGGTCGGATTATGACCTTTAGAGGCCCTAAGCACTTAAAAGATTTTGATGCCTCCATATATATATAATTCAAAATATAAACAATGTTACCAGCCTCTAATATTGTTGTATTCCCAAGATTAATGCATATAATTAACCTCTATCATTACTATTTTATTACTATATATATATATATATATATATATATATATATATATATATATATATAATTTATCTATTGTTGGAGACCATTTTTGTGGAACCTGGTTCAGCTGCATCATTTCGTCAGAAAATTCCTGTGGTGCCCCCCTTCCCTTGATGCACTAAGCACATCCTTTTTTTGCTTTATAGTTAAGGGTATATGGAAGTTTCCCTGTTTTTACATTGAGTCATTCTATACACACACAGATTTATTTTATTTCAAAATAAAGCTTGTTTTCCACTCCCCTAGAGCTGCTTACATAGGCACAGTGTACCTACCAATAGAAACACTACATTGGATATGGTTTTTAACCTTTTAATAACCCTCAAGCAAACAGCTGCCGGATGCAGAGATCTACAGAGCAATGTTGTACTTCCTTGTGCAGGGGTCTACACATCCCATGATGCTTTGCTGCACAAACTGGCTTCACAAATTGATACAATGTATTAGCTGCTGGTGATTGGCCAAAACAAATCATGAATTTTGTGCTAATTTTAGTGGGAAATTTGAGGGGTGTCAAAATCAACTGCTTGCACACTCAAGAGATTTAGCAAACTGTAGGGTCATACACAACTGATTCTGCTCTATCAGATGCATTCATAATCCATGAAACTTAAATATGCCTTTAATCCAGCCCGGCACATAAAGAATATGCAAAATAAAATGCTTAATTAGAAAATCCACATAGCAAAAAAAAAATCCACAGTCCCCCTTCTCTGCTTCCCTCTCATTGTTTTGTGTGAACGTGAAATACAAACGTATAGCTGCATATTAAAACATTTTCATAGCAGGTTGCATCAGTTTAGATACAACATATTGTTTACAATTTGTAGCAATGGAAATGGAAATCCAATGGGGCAACCTGTGGATAAATTTAAACCCTGGTTCTGGCTAGGAGCCACAGTACTGCTTTGCAAAGCTGAAGGAAGTGGAACAGGAGAATAAAAGTGAGAATATAAGGTATGCATTCAAAGCAATACATGTAATGAATAATGGGCGGCGTACACAAGCACGACATGAACAACATAAACATAACATACATGATTAACTTCATACATTATTACATTTAAGCATTTACAGTAAATTATTCTTAATATAAATACCACTATCTGTGTGGTTCTAATATGCTAACTTTTGGGACAGTGTACTGGATTGGTGAATGAGGAACTTATTGATGAGAGTGAAAGAAGAGAGTGTAAAAGTTGGCCTGCTGCTCAACGTTAAAAAGACGAAGATCATGGCAAGCAGCAATCTCACTTCCTGGCAAATAGACAAGGAAGGAGCGGAAGTAATTACAGATTTTTTTTCCTGGGCTCTAAGATCTCTTCAGATGGCGACTGTAGCCATGTAATTACAAGAAGTCTGCTTCTAGGGAGGAAACCTATGGCAAGCTTGGACAAGCTAGTAAAAAGTAAAGATATTCCACTATCAATAAAGGTCAGCATAGTTAGAACTCTGGTATTCCCAGTAGTAACATACAGATGTGAGAGCTGGACCATAAAGAAGGCTGAGCGCCGTAGAATTGATGCCTTTGAATTGTGGTGTTGGCAAAAACTGCTTATAGTCCCTAGGACTGCTAGAAGATCCAATAAATCAGTAATTCAGGAAATCAAGACAAACTGTTCACTGGAAGGTATGATCATGAGGCTGAAGCTAAAATATGTTGGCCTTAGGAGAAGACAGGATTCCCTAGAGAAGACTCTGATGCTGGGAAACTCTGAACGACTAAACAACAGCAAACTGCTTGTTAAAATATAATAAATCATTTTGCCCACACAGGAATAAATTTGAATATTATGTCACAAATTAATTTACTATACTGGAGTGTATAGAAAAAGTGTATACCTAAAACAACATTTACTTTAGAAAAAATGTAAAGAATAATGTATGATTTTTGATTTTAATACTCTTTAAAGAGATTTTGGTGTAAGTCTCTTCCATAAAATAATTAAATACTGTCTAATTCAAATGATGTAAGTTTTACAGTGAGGTGGAGAAGCAGAGGCCTGATGGTCTTTGTCTGGTTCCACATCACGCACAGTATGGTTTGTTGGGGTGCATGTAATTCTTCCTGGATAAAGCGATCACAAGCGATGCCATGTATTGCATTACAGAGGTGCAGATTCAGCAAGAAACAGGTCAGATTGTACACCCTGACATCTCATCATGAGGGACCATGTAAAATAGATCCTGCAAATACATTGTAATATTTTGCTCCAATGAGGGCCTTAAAAGGCTATGGAAGGTTTCTGGATTTTACTAGGTATGTAATATACCTATATATGTATTTCCTTTTCTGTACTTTATTTTATTACTGCCTAAAATCAAACAAATAGTCCCTGCATTAGTCCATCCACTACAGTGTATGCAGACACAGACTCAGTAAAGCTGGATTTGCAGTCTAGTGTCCTAGCCTATCAGGGACCACCTTTAAATGCCATGTTGCAATATGTTTTCTGAGACATGGTCCCTGATAGCCTAGGACACTACACTGCACATCAAGCCCTTCAAAGTCTGTGTCTGCAAAAGCTGTAGTGGGAAGAGCTATAGGGGGACGATTTGTACGATTGTTAGACAGTAAAAACAGCTATATTATGTGCTGCTTAAATAAAACAAAGTACAAAAACCTTCTTTGTCACACTAATCCAATGAAGATGCCACACCTCTGTCTTAGTATAAATTAACTAATAATAAAAAAATTATATACATATATATATATATATATACAGGGAGTGCAGAATTATTAGGCAAGTTGTATTTTTGAGGATTAATTTTATTATTGAACAACAACCATGTTCTCAATGAACCCAAAAAACTCATTAATATCAAAGCTGAATATTTTTGGAAGTAGTTTTTAGTTTTAGCTATTTTAGGGGGATATCTGTGTGTGCAGGTGACTATTACTGTGCATAATTATTAGGCAACTTAACAAAAAAACAAATATATACCCATTTCAATTATTTATTTTTACCAGTGAAACCAATATAACATCTCAACATTCACAAATATACATTTCTGACATTCAAAAACAAAACAAAAACAAATCAGTGACCAATATAGCCACCTTTCTTTGCAAGGACACTCAAAAGCCTGCCATCCATGGATTCTGTCAGTGTTTTGATCTGTTCACCATCACCATGCGTGCAGCAGCAACCACAGCCTCCCAGACACTGTTCAGAGAGGTGTACTGTTTTCCCTCCTTGTAAATCTCACATTTGATGATGGACCACAGGTTCTCAATGGGGTTCAGATCAGGTGAACAAGGAGGCCATGTCATTAGATTTTCTTCTTTTATACCCTTTCTTGCCAGCCACGCTGTGGAGTACTTGGACGCGTGTGATGGAGCATTGTCCTGCATGAAAATCATGTTTTTCTTGAAGGATGCAGACTTCTTCCTGTACCACTGCTTGAAGAAGGTGTCTTCCTGGAACTGACAGTAGGACTGGGGGTTGAGCTTGACTCCATCCTCAACCCGAAAAGGCCCCACAAGCTCATCTTTGATGATACCAGCCCAAACCAGTACTCCACCTCCACCTTGCTGGCATCTGAGTCGGACTGGAGCTCTCTGCCCTTTACCAATCCAGCCACGGGCCCATCCATCTGGCCCATCAAGACTCACTCTCATTTCCTCAGTCCATAAAACCTTAGAAAAATCAGTCTTGAGATATTTCTTGGCTCAGTCTTGACGTTTCAGCTTGTGTGTCTTGTTCAGTGGTGGTCGTCTTTCAGCCTTTCTTACCTTGGCCATGTCTCTGAGTATTGCACACCTTGTGCTTTTGGGCACTCCAGTGATGTTGCAGCTCTGAAATATGGCCAAACTGGTGGCAAGTGGCATCGTGGCAACTGCACGCTTGACTTTTTTCAGTTCATGGGCAGTTATTTTGCGCCTTGGTTTTTCCACACGCTTCTTGCGACCCTGTTGACTATTTTGAATGAAACGCTTGATTGTTCGATGATCACGCTTCAGAAGCTTTGCAATTTTTAAGAGTGCTGCATCCCTCTGCAAGATATCTCACTATTTTTGACTTTTCTGAGCCTGTCAAGTCCTTCTTTTGACCCATTTTGCCAAAGGAAAGGAAGTTGCCTAATAATTATGCACACCTGATATAGGGTGTTGATGTCATTAGACCACACCCCTTCTCATTACAGAGATGCACATCACCTAATATGCTTAATTGGTAGTAGGCTTTCGAGCCTATACAGCTTGGAGTAAGACAACATGCATAAAGAGGATGATGTGGTCAAAATACTCATTTGCCTAATAATTCTGCACTCCCTGTATATATATATATATATATATATATATATATATATATAAATACAGCAAGCTGAGCTTGATGCTGGTGAACTTGCATCGTCTACTAGGTTCATGGTCACTGTTCTTCAAGCTCCAAGCACAACAATGCTGTCTAAACCATTTTTCTTTGAAAGAAATGCATAAAAACCTAAGGAGTTTGCAAATAATGACACCTATTTTGCAAGCAGAAAGAAGGGCTCAGTATGACATGGCCTGGAAGCTGACGTCCACACTTCTACTACAACCTTGC
>CM050165.1:67638753-67641253 GCA_027410445.1 Discoglossus pictus | reverse complement strand
TGTATGCTATTCAAGGCGTGGGTACAAAGGGTTAGGTGATGCTGTAGGATTGCCAGCGTAGATACTTAGATGCTGTTTTAGCTATTTAAACTAACCATTTAAATTATAAATTAGATTATATATCACAGAATAAACTAATTTAAACATACAGCTGCCCTTGTAAGGCAATGAGCTAATATAGCTCAATGAGTTATACTTGTCTGCCGATGAAACATATACAGAGAGGTACTTCCTATTAGTCTTAAGGAACTATAAACAGGTTTTAATTAATATTCTTTCATTCAAAAAACAACTTTTGTATTGTTAAAAAAGTATTTTTAATACACGAAAAACCAGTGTCCTCTGTTCCTTTTGTTGCCTGGGAAAAGATATTGGATAAAGATAAGGTTTCAGGTTATTCCTAGCATTTGCACTAAAGAAATCTAAAGTAACTGCAGCATGGCTGGGTTTAACAATTATTACATTCAAAGTTATTTTACTTTTTATGTTTTAAAAACATGTTGCCCATTACAACAGTTAGTTCTGGATGAATATATTTCAGTGCATTCCAGTGCAGATATAAATCGAAAACAGATTTACTACGAGTAGCTGTAATCTATCGCCCGCCTGCACCACCCTCTCAATTTCTGGATCCCTTTTGCCGCCTGGCTCCCTCACTTTCTTTCCTTCAACATACCTTCACTCGTTCTTGGAAATTTTCCATCTTGCGATTGACAAACCCACCTCCCCAATAGCTGCAAATCTACTTTTACTTCATTCTTCCTTTGGCCTTATTGCACCAATCTCTGCACAACTTACAACCCTGTCATAAACCCTATTCCCTCTATCTGACCACCACCTCCTAACCTCACCACACCTCCTACACATTACCCTTCTCCACTCCCTGTCCCAAAAACCCACAGAAACCTGCAATCACTCGACCCACAACACCTTTCCACTGTGCTACAACCCCTTCTCAGTCCCCTCACCTGCCCTGACACTGCCAACTCACAATACAACATGACTATCTTCCATCCTTGCCCCCATAACCACAGGCAAATGTCCTAACTCTTGTCCACAACTATGGCACACTACACAAACACGCTACATTCAAAGGTGCTCCCGCACTGCTGAACGACTATGGAGGAACTCTTGCACCTCTACCTCCCTCCATCACAGGTGTATTTTGTGCTCCTATTTCACATCATTAATATCAAATCTGTCCTCCAACCCCAATTGTTTGTCCTCCACATTCAACATTCTCCTCTGCCCACACTCATCTCCTGCGCCTTCCTGTCTCACAGCTGATGACTCTCACCTACTTTAAATAAAATTAAAACATAAGACTAAAACTCTTTTCGCAACAAACTGACAACACCCAGCCTTTGCCCTTCCCCAATCCCACGTACAGCATGGACTCCTTTGCCACTATAAAGGAGGATGAGGTCTCTGGTCTACTATGAAACCCTCACCGTACAACTTACCCACACAATACTTATTCCTTCACAACTTATCCATCATCCCTACCCCTGTCTCCAAACTTATCCCTGCTCTCACACATATTTTCAACCTTTCCGTTAACACTGGAAAGTTTCCATCATCTTTAAAACATGCCATAATTACACCCATTCTTAAGAAACCTTCATCTGACTCAGCTTCGCCATCTATCGCCCTATCTCCCTACTTCCCCCAGCTTCAAAACTGCTTGTGCACCTTGTTTACATTTGCCTTACCCAATGTATTTCCTACAATTCCCGACTTGACCTCTTCCAATCTCGCGTTTGACCCAAACACTCAACAAAAAAACGGACCTCACTAATGACTTGCTCACCACCAAGTCAAAGGGTAATTTCTCGAATTCTCCTGAATCTTTCTGCTCCATTATCTTTCTGTTCCTCTTATCCAAATTCTCCACTTCCTTGGCACTTGCCACACTGCTCTCTCATGGTTCACATCATACCTCAAAGATTGATCATTTAGCGTTTCCTTCTCTGGCACCTCTTCTTCACTTCGCCACCTCTATTCTAGCAGACCTGCCTCTTTTGTATATGCTCATGGATGTCTGCCCGTCAACTCAAACTCAACATGTCAAGGACTGAGCTCCTAATATTCCCACCCTCCACCATAGCTCCAATTCTACATATATCTCCAAACACCATCATTACTTGTATTTTACTCCTACAAATCATCATCAATCATGTCAGTATCATACACAAGTCACAAAAAAATTGTAATCCACTCTCTCATCATATCTTGCCTCGACTACTGCAACTCTGTCCTTGCTGGCCTCCCAACAACCAGTCTGTCTAAACTCCATTCCATAATGAACGCCTCCACTAGACTCATCTACCAAACTCAATACTCCGTGTCTACAGCACCTCTTTGCCAGTCACTCCATTGGCTTCCCATTGCATCCAGAATAAAATTTAAAATAATAACTCTAATATATAACACCCTCAGCAATAGTGCACCCTCATATCTCTGCTGCCATCTCTAAACACTACACCACCACCCTCTTCGA